>JARFIW010000244.1:4027500-4047500 GCA_036346225.1 Platerodrilus igneus
TGTTTATCTATGTTCGTAGAGGTACGGTTGTAAGTCATTACATTCGAATACTATATGTTCCGGTGTTCTTATTTCTCCGCACGTGCATATGTTGTTGTCAACTAAGTTCATGCGTTCTCCGTATGTTAGATAGGGTTCGTGGCCAGTTAGGTAATGAATAAATCCCCGACTGGGCACCAGGTATTTGGCTTTTAGGCGGTCTTTGATATTTGGGATCATTGCGTATACCCTTCTAGCGGTTGTGCTTTGCTCCCATCTTGTCTGCCAGTCTGCAAGTATGTAGTTCTTTATTTCCGTCTTTGTCGTGGGCAGTTGGTTTGTATTTAAGATGCGTTGTAGTTGTTGGTTGTCATTGTGTGAAAGATAGTACAATTGCAGCTACGCTGTCTCACATACGTAGGCATAGTTTCCACACAGTACATGAATCTGACATCATAGTACGGTAGTTCCTATAAGCCCCGTCACGCAGATACAACCGACATGTTTTTGAATACGAATGGATAATTCCATTAATCGTCTGGCCAAATGTAATTAAGTAATCTAAAGGCGAAAGAATGATTCCCACAGAGATTGCGGCAGTATGAAGACTTTGCATTAGAACGAGGCAATGGTGGAATGGGAAAGGAATGCAATTAGTGGTATCTTGATATAAAGCCTTTGAGTGTGAAAGCTTGGATGTTTGAATGACAGAAGTTGCACATACTGCACAAAGGTGTTTATATGTGTGGAAACGTAAAGGGCCATGTACAAGAAGAATGTTAGTTTAACCAATGTTTACATGGAAGTAAACTTGGGTGTTCTTTATTTATTTATTTATTTATTTGTTCCAACGTTTCAGTAGTCTGCTACCTAAAATTTAAGCAGACCTGGTCTACCCAAGACAATGTACCATCATGTGATATGTGTGTCATGAACAGGTGTGGGGGGCGGTTTTGTGTATGTCTTATGTGTGTGATGTTGATCACGTGTTACGTTCCCGCTCTAGGACCAGGACCATCGGCAGCCGGATATCCCAGTCGTCAGGAATAACGAAACGGACATTGCCTTGTCAATCCGGACCATCGGCAGCCGGAAATCAGATGTTGAAAAGGCAATGTAAGTGTGAATGGTGTTTGTATTTGCACAGCTGCATAAAGGGTGTTTAGTGCCGTGTAGAAGTGTGTGTAGATGTAGTAGAGGAGGTGTGCGTGAACGAGGCGTGTGCGTATGCGTATGCGTGTGTGTGTGTGTCTGAGTGAAGTGTGTTTGATATGTTAATTTTGTTTATGTTTGCCCAGGTTACTAAACGGTTGCCGATTGTAATTAGTATAATTTTGTACATGTTTGAACTTAGGTACTATGGACATAAAGTTAAAAATTAGGTTCTTTCAGAGGAAAGGATTTGTTTGCTGTATTGTTTGCCTCTCTATACTCTGCATGTTCCAGAAGAAAGAGGTGCTAGGTTTAGTTACCCGAAAGGTGTGTTGTGTTTGTGTTGTTGTAACCAAATAGAAGGAATGATATATTTGAATGCAATGCGTAGGAATAGATAACAGGTTAAGATATCTTGTACTATAATGTTGGTTAGCGATAAGTATAGACAAAGCAAGTAAGATGGGGACTGATTAAAAAATAATTATAAGTAAGATTTGTCAGGTGTATAGGATTTTTTGCCCAGTTTAAGCTATGCTATGTCAGTGTACTCGGAATCATTCTATCCCGATACTTATCATCATCATTAGGTCTTCAGTCCTGGAACTGGTTAGACGCGTACCATCATTGTTTCCTATTCTGAACTAACCTACACATTTCTCCGAAATTTGTACAGTTTGCATCTATCACTATCTGATCTAGGTCTACATCCACCTCTTTTTTCCTATCTCTGCTTGTCCTATATCTCATACTATTCCCCAAAAATGCCTTAGAACGTATTCTGCCCTTCTATTTCTCTTATCCTTTTCCCCAGATTTCAATGGTTCCCCTACTATTTCTATAATCTATTTGTTATTATCTTTGTCTGTCCATGCTATCGTCCTCATACATACGAAGCACAGCATTTCAAAAGGTTGCTACCGTTTTTCTGTCTGCGTTTAAGACTGCCCGTATTTTATAGGCATACTGTGCTGTGCTCCACACATATGCTTTCAACAATTTTCTTCTTGTTTTATGTTTGTTGTCTTTTCTCATAAGCGCTGTTCTTTCTTGTTAGATGCAGTTCAGTCACCTTCTATTGTTTTACAATTATATAACCTATTTCTCCGACCTTCAGTGGTTGTGAAGGGAGGTAAGCAGCCTGTGGCTGCCAAGTTCCGCCAACACTTAACCATTCACCGATTTAATACATTTTCCAATATATCTTCTCGCACAGTCTTCATTAGTTCTAGATATTTCGCAACCAACAACTAGTTGTTTATACTAATCAACAGATTTATCTGCGCTTATTTTTTCATCATTAAGTTTTCGTCTAAAAACTGGTTGGACACGTACCTGCACTTATTTATATTCTGAGCTAGCCTACATAGTTCCCTGAAATTCTCACACAGCATCTGTATACAGCTCGTTCTCCTTCTATTGTTTTCTAATTTTATGCCCTATTTCACTGAGATTCAGTGAAGGGGGTTAAGCAACCTGTGGCT
This sequence comes from Platerodrilus igneus, assembly GCA_036346225.1. Classification (NCBI taxonomy): domain Eukaryota; kingdom Metazoa; phylum Arthropoda; class Insecta; order Coleoptera; family Lycidae; genus Platerodrilus; species Platerodrilus igneus. Next base: position 4,030,116 of record JARFIW010000244.1, read on the forward strand.
ACCAAGATCCCCCAACACTTAAACATTTGCGGAAGTAATGGTTTTCCAGTAAATCCTTTCACACACTTAACATTATTCGAGAATATTGCCCAACCAATTCTTGTAGTTACTTATAATACTCATCATGTTTAAGCACAGTTATTTTCTCGTCATTAGTTTATCCATATTGGGATTGGTTGGATGCGTACCTCCATTGATTTCATTTCTGGGCTAGCCTACACATCTCCCTGAAACCCCTACAGCCTACATCTTTTACTATCTGTGTACAGTAGTCTAACCTAGGTCTGGCTCTTCTTTTCTTTTTTCCTATCTCTGCTTGTAATATATTCCGCACTATTCCCTCATGTCGTAGTATGTGGCCTATCATCCTATCTCTCCTCTTTTTTACCGTTTTCCACATATTTCTTTCTTCCCCTACCATTTTTAGTACCTCTTCGTTCTTAATTTTTTCTGTCCATGATATCTTCATCATACGTCTGTAGTACCACATTTCAAAGGCTTCTACCTTTTCCTTGTCCGCTTCTACTGTCCAGGCTTCACAGCCTTACAGTGCTGTGCTCCACACATATGTTTTAAGCAATCTTTTCCTTGTTTCCATGTTTGTGGTCTTTGAACACAGTAATTGCTTTTTCTTGTTAAATGTAGCACGACCTTGTGCTAATCTTTGTTTTATATCTTTTGTGCTTTTCCCATCTTGCGTTATTTGGCTTCCTAAGTAGCAGAAATCCTTAACCTCTTGTAAGTTCGTGTTACATACTTGTATTCTTGTTTTTGATTTATTTTCCCTACCTTTGCATACTAGAACTTTAGTTTTAGTTTTGTTAATTTTCATACCGTATCTCTCTGTTAGAACCGTTTCCATTTCATTGAGAGCAGCTTCTAACTATTCCTTACTAGACGCTAATACCGCTATATCATCTGCAAATCTAAGCATATCAATTTTTTGTCCCTGCCTAGTAATTCCAAACGTCTTCCTGCATTTGATAGTATTCATTGCCTCTTCTATGTACAAGTTAAAAATCAATGGGGATAGGGCACATCCCTGTCTCACCCCTTTCCTAATGTTTACTTCTCTACGTTCCTGCTCTAATTCTATTACTGCTGTTTGCTCTTTGTATAAGCTATGTACTATTCGTCTATCCCTATAACTCATTCCAATCTTATTGAGTATTTCAAACATTTTTTTCCATTTTACATTGTCGAATGCTTTTTCCAGATCTACAAACCCTATATACACGCTTTCCCCTTTTTCTATTGTTTTCTCCATTATCACTCGCAGAGCTAAAATAGCTTCCTGTGTTCCCCTGTTTCGCCTAAACCCAAATTGGTCTTCTCCTAGTATTTCTTCCACCCGTTTTTCCATTCGTCTTTGCACAATTCTAGTTAATATTTTTGACACGTGTGCTGTCAAACTTATTGTTCGAAAATTTTTACATCTATCCACGCCTTTCTTTTTTGGTATAGTTACTATGATGCTACGTTTAAAATTTTTGGGTATCTCGCCCGTTTCATACATATAGCTTACAAGTTGGAAGAGACATTCTGTTACTGCTTGTCCAGCGGTTTTTAGAGTTTCTGCTTGCACCTTATCGTTTTTCAGACTCTTTAATGCTAATTCAAACTCTTCTCTAAGTATAGGATATCCCAAGTCATCATTTTTAATGTCTGATTCCTGTTCTAATGCAGTTAGTTCCTCTCCTGCATATAAATTCCCTATATATTCTTGCCATCTACCCACTTTCTCTACGTTTTCTATAATAACGTTTCCTTGTGCGTCCCTTATATTTTTGCTATACGGTTTTATATCCCTAAAATTCATTCTAATTAATTTGTATGTTTTGTCTGTCTTTCTTATTTCTATCTTCGTTTGTACCTCTTTGCACTTTTCATCAAACCATTATTCTTTAGCTTTCCTGCATTTCGAATAATTTCCCATTTTATGGCTTTGTATCTCTGTTTACCTGTTTCGTCTGATTTATTTTTGTATTTTCGGCTTTCTTCTATTAAATTCAGGATATCCTTTGTTATCCAAGGTTTCTTATTTTCTTTTGTGTATACCCCAGAATATCTCTGGCCGCTATGTCTAGGCTGGATTTAATGTTATTCCATTCTGTTTCTACCTCCTTAGTATCAGATATTTTCCCGATATCTTTGAGCAATTCATTTGACTTTTTTTCGAATCTTTCTTGAATATCTTTATCTTTTAGTCCAAGTGCTTTTTTCCGTTTCATTTTTTCACATTCTGAAATTTAAGTGCGGCCTTCATAATTACGATGTTGTGGTCACAGTATCTATATCTGCTTCTGGGTAGCTTCTACAGTCTTTTACTTGATTCCTAAACCGTTGTCTAACAAGAATGTAATTTATTTGATATCTTCCTATATCTCCTGGCATCCTCCACGTATATCGTCTTCTAGCATGATGTTGAAATAATGTGTTTGTAATGATTAAATTGTTCTTGTCGCAAAATTCTACCAGCCTATTTCCCCTGTCGTTTCTCGTGCCTGAACCAAATAAAGCTACTACCCCTCCTTCCCTACTCTCACCTACCACGGCATTAAAATCCCCCGTAATTATTAAATTTTCATGTCCTTTTACGTATCTTAATATGTCTTCGATATCTTCGTAGATGGCTTCTACCTCTCCGTCACTGTAGCTAGAGGTGGGCAAGTATACTTGAATTATTACTGTGTTTACCGGTTTAGATTCAAATCCAACCATGAGTACTCTTTCGTTCTTTTGTAAGTAATTTTCTACACAGTATCCTATCTTTTTCCGCATAACTATCCCCACACCCAAATTTCCTTCCTTTGCTCCTGTATGAATTACCCTGAAGTCTCCACTCCATAAATCTCCCGTCTCTGGCCACCGAATTTCGCTGATCCCTACTATGTCTAGTGATAACCTATTCATTTTAATTTTTAGGTTCTCTAGCTTACCTACTTGCTTCATACTTCTAACATTCCACGCTCCGACTTGCAGAATGTTCCCGACTTTTACTTTTAACTTTCCGATCGCATCCTCCGAAGTAGTCCCTCCCGGAGATCCGAATGTGGGACTATTTTAACTCCGGAATCTTTTACCCCAGAGAATGAAATTATGTTTGTTACAATTTAAGTACGCTGTGTACTTGGGAGGTAATGTGGTGGTTTCCCGTTGCCTTCCACATCGCGGTAGTGTGTCTTAGACTGCCATACCGACCCCTATGGTCTCTGCCAATCTAAGTACCGAAAGAGCCGCTGCTCTCTTTCGGGGACCTGTATTAGTTTGGTTCCTCACTAACGACCCTACTACTTTGGTTGGACCTGTAGTTTGGCTCTTTAGCTCATTAGAACATGCAAGCCATTTCACCTGTTCTAGTAATTTAGAACTTCGGCAAGGTGCAGGTCCATTCGAAATGGCCCGATACTTATATCAAAAATTAAATAAATACAGCTATTTTGTGTTCATTATAATCGTAACTTAAGCTTTGTTGATAGATAAGTATAAGTTGCAAATATGTAAATACATTTTGTACATACCAGCTAAACGAATATGGACAAAGTACACTTCCTTGAGAAATGTGTGCTACCAGGTAGGTAATATTAGAAAGGCATTCAAAAATATTTTCTAGTTGCTGAGTTTTCTTAATTAAGTAGGATTTTAACTATAAAATTGTATTGTCCGAAGAAATATTTAAGATTTTCATAATTTTCTTTGGCAATAAAACCACTCAAAATTTTTAAAATTATCTTTACTTACGTTTCGATGCATGACCTAAGATCGTTGTCAAAATAATAAAAATTTCAAGTTTGACAGTTATGACAAATTGAAGGTGACTTTGATTTATCGATGTTCAGTGTATTTGGTTTAAGTACATTAGGTATTAGTGAGGTGAGATGGTTAGATAGTAATGACTTTTGAAAAAATAATTATAGAATAATTACAACTTCTTCAACTAATGGACAGGCAGGCGTAGGAGTAGTGTTAGGTAAAAAATTAGGACGTAAAGTTAAAGAGTACTTACAGTTTAGTGATAGAATAATTATGGTTAGATTGAGTACAAAACCCACAGACACTGTTTTAGTACAGCTTTACATGCCAACAACTCAGTACGAGTAGATACTAGTAGATACCCAGTTCATCAGTTAACTACCTGGTCCAATTACAATATTTGCCATGCATACCGCTGTTTACAATTTCCACTCCAAAAATTGCAATCTCTAAACTTAACTTTTATTATTCAAACATCGCTTTTTTGTATCATCCAAACACTTTTAAACTTTGAAATTTTCGTGCGTACCAATACCAACTTAACAAACTTTGTACTTACGTACTTTTTTAACGTTTTACCACAAAAATGCTTTATTAGCTTCTTCATAAATATTATTAACTTGCACTAGTTCACATGAAAGTAACTATTATCACCAATGCTAGATGAAATCAGAACGAAAAAGAAAGAGTAAAAGAGCCCGAGATCCCTTTCTGCCAGTGATTATATAAGTAAAATTTGCCCCCCCCTTTGTTTTAAATTGGCACGTACACTTGTATACTGATTCCTATAATTCTGGAAAATTGTTTTCTAACCGTGCTGCATTTCAGCGAAAAAGCTTTAACGTATCTCGGATTCTTGTGAATTCTTATAACGAACATAACCTTATTCGGAAAATCGCTTCAAACTGTCACTCCGTTGTTCGAATTTAGCATCTACATCTTTATTTGTCAACGCCTCTAACTTGAACAAACATCTCTCATCTCCCTTGTACCTATAGCTTTATCTTACACATACGCTTCCACCAGCTGGATCTTGTACAATTCGCACCAATCACCTCGCTTGGCTCCATTTTCCCACTTTTTAACAGACTCGTGTTTGCTTTTAAATATCTTTGAAATTATCGATTTTATTTATGTCTCCCAACTATACTGCCTCTTGAATTATGTATACGCATCCCTCTTGCACTCAATACACTTTTATTCTGTTTTGGTCTTTTTGTTGGCTCTGCTATGCTACCTCCAAGATTGAAATCAATATTTTAACCACAAAACAGTGTCTACATTGATCGCAACGGTTGTTCTTTTCAATAACCCATTAAAGTTTGTTTGTTGCCAACTTTACCGAGAAATATTATCGTCCCTCGTTATTTTGTTTAAACGTGTCGAATTTTACGTTTTAAAACAGAAATGCTGCTTTAACACCTGTTTCACGCTTTTAGACTTTCATATAATCAATTACTTTACTACAAATTTAAATACGTTAGAATGATTTTACCCCAATTATTATTTATTCTGCTCTATGTTTATACAAATATTATGTTACATTATCATTGGCTAAATTACATTGATCCTACATTATTATACATTTCTTAACAAAAAAGATTAATTTGTTAACAATATTTCAACTCCTTAATTAAATAAATTGGTTTTCTCTTATTCAAAAGCTCTCAACCCATGAGTTCACTTGTGCTTTTATATAACCCAATGACCCCTTAATTACACGATAATATATATATATATATATATATATATATATTGTAGTGATTTTAAAGGGTTAAATTTAGGTATAAACAAGGCCATTTAAAACACCCTGTATAGAGGAAACAACCATAATTTACGTGCGAAATTTATTTCATTTAGTTAATTTAAAGTAACAAGTATTAACAAAATTTTACTAGTAGGGATTAAAATTTAGTTAGGTTCGTAAAGAAAATAAATTGTATAAGCCAATGCAAATTATTAATTAATTTAATTGAGTTTAATTCAAAGGGATATAACGTCTAATACGCATAAGAGCATGAAAAATCGATAATACCAAGGCAAAACGCTTTACTAAGAAACAAACACGTCGAATATATGAAATACCTTGAAACGCAAACTTCTAAAAATGTTATTTTAAAACGTTTGTTAATTGAACACCTGCATGTTTTGGAAAGGTCATGTTTCTTTTATTTGTGTAGATAAAAGACAAGTTTCGAAGTATATTGTGCAAACGGTCGGATGTTTCGCATAAATGCTAACTAAAAGTTTCCTTAAAGCGCAAAAGGGATGGACAATCAATGATATGCTTCGGAATGAGACAGGCATAATAGCATTTCACTTCAAAACGCACGTATTCAATCCACGTGGGTTAGTTTGAAACGCAGACAGTAATATCGATTTTCTACCACTCAAACAAGGTTAGAAGGAAACATCTAATATGCATAAGAGAAGAATAGAGTTAATATAGGCGGAGTTTTTAAGACGTCACTGAATATATCATTGGTCTAAATGGTTAGTTGTACAACAGACGAGCACGGGAAAAATTGAACGCGGGTTTTTCAGAAAATATCGTATCAACGAGCTAAATTTCAAAGATTTTGAAAACGGTTATACCAAAATTTGAAGAAGTATTATTTTTAATTAAGTATTTCGCGTGAAGAGTGGCCTAGAGGTGGCATTTTGAATTGTATAAATACTCTAAGAGAATTAGCATCGCTCTTTTTGGTATTCTGATCGCTCTCTTTTGACTTCGCTCTTTGACTTCGTTAATTTGCATTGCTTACTACGTACAGAAATCTACCACGAGCTTGCAAGTATTTAAAATTTAAATTAAATAGTACAGTGTTGGCCTCATAGTTTGAGACGCGGATAGTGTCGGGTTGAAATTTATCTTAGGTGCAACAGATATTTTAACAAGCTCGTAAAGTAAAGTAAAGTAACGTAAATTAAGTTATGCAATTATAAAAAAAAGTGTAATATACTTGAATTTGAATTTGGATGGATCTTGAATGAATAGCATGCAGCACAACTTAGATGGTGTTCATCTATAAATAGCTGGAGGCGGCAAGCAGAGCAGAACCACGAGATCGATGGTGCAGGAACTTAACTACATCGTCAACAGAGATGGAATCTTCAAGTTTCCAGGTAACGCATTAGAATTTGCTGGTTTGTTTTAAACTGTGGATATTATTTGTGATGTGTGAGAGTGACCTTTGATGGTATTTTGCATTATTTTGCGTATTGAAAATAATACGTATAACTAACTTTGATTATGGTATTTGAATATAAATCTAAAGGTGTATATAAAGCTTATTAACATTTCTCATGAATTTAAAATATTAAGAGTACATGTTTTTTTTTGTGTTTGTAGTAAGAGTATGCAAAGTAAAAAGCATACATTAATAAAATAAACTGAGTATCATCAGCTCACCATACTCCAGAGTGTACTAATTAGAAATAATTTATAAATAAAAGAGATAAATAAGGTATTATTCAGGGCCCATTTACTCCTGTTACATTCAATGTGTTTGATATTTCAATTTAAAATTCCTGACTTTACAAAGATAGAATCTATTGAGGTGTAACTTGAGCACCGAAATGTAAATAATCTTGAATTATTATTTGTAAATAGTGGTAAATAAATATTGTATGATTGTTGTATTATTTTGTGGTTTTATTGAGAGTGGGCGTGAACGATAAAGAGTATGATAGTAAATCTAGGTATCCAAAAGGAGACCCAACTGAGCTAGCCAGGGAGCTGTTGAAGTAATTAAGTTGATGGAGCAGGAATCTGGGTAAGAATTATTTTTTTTTTAAATTCTTTTTTTCGTGAAATTTATGACGATTTTTGATAAATAAATAAATAAATTTTCGAATGCTTTTTTTTCGCTGGCGAGGTTTTATAGGGGTTACACCGCAATTTATGACTCCCAATTCGTGAGGCCCGATTCATACAGGGTTACACGGCAATTTATGACGCCCTATTCGTGATGCTCGATTCATATAGGCTTACACGGCAATATATATATATAGAGAGAGAGAGAGAGAGAGAGAGAGAGAGAGAGAGAGAATAATCCACATTTGGAATGCAAATGAATGCTTAATATATATTAATAGTTATTAAGATGAAATGAAAACCCAACTTTGTATTTAAAGTTGAATTACCATTTCAAATCGAACTAGTAATTGAAAACCACTAAAAGAACGGCTACAGCAGGACTTGAACCTGCAACCTCTGATTTTCCGGATCAGTGCTCTAACCAATTGAGCTATCTAGCCTAATTGTTTAGATAATGTTATATTAATACTACTGAAGCTTGGCTCTTGTTAACGATTTTCAATTACGTCTTGCATTTAAGGAAATTGAAAATCGTTAACAAGAGCCAAGCTTCAGTAGTATTAAGTATAACATCATCTAAACAATTAGGCTAGATAGCTCAATTGGTTAGAGCACTGATCCGGAAAATCAGAGGTTGCAGGTTCAAGTCCTGCTGCAGCCGTTCTTTTAGTGGTTTTCAATTACTAGTTCGATTTGAAATGGTAATTCAACTTTAAAATACAAAGTTGGGTTTTCATTTCATCTTAATAACTATTTATATATATATATATATATATATATATATATATATATATGAACGTGCTGGAGTAGTTTAAGTCCTTTGCAAAGTATGTTTTATTTAAAAAAAAGTTTACGAATATTGCTGTATTTTATAAATTATGGAAAAATTGCATTAGCATTTGTTTTTTTGTAAATATCTTCGTTTCTGTTAACTTTACGAAAAAACTTCAAGAGATCGAAATTAAAACTGATAAAATTTTTTATAAACTAGAGTTTATGGAATGTAATTTTGAACGGATCGTGATGGGAAACGGGTTTCAAAAAACATAAGTTTACGTATGGAGCAGATCATCACTATGAGTCGCTGGAAATGATAAAAAAACGCGTCGTTAGCCATTTTTCTGTACTTATCAAAGTGTCTAAATTGTTCGTAATTAGATTTCTTTACAAGTTTTATTTAAAACATTTCTCGATTCGAAAGTCTACTTTCGAGATATTAACGAAAATGCGCGACGCGCGTAGGCGATTTCGTTGCGTCCCAAAACTACCGGTGTTTAAAAAAATTATATCTCTGCTCCGTTTGGTCGTACAGATTTGAATTAAAAAGGAAATTGTGCGGGATTTTGTAAGCTACAATTTTTTATCTACATAAATTTCCGTAAAGTTGTTATTTTCCGAGTTATTTGCGAAAAACTAATTTTTTGGACCTTTTGGAACTTCCCCTGCCCGCAACGTTGCTTCTACACGTGTGGACTTTTAATATATTGAATAGTACCCTAAAACAAGCCTGTTTACAAAGTTTCAGCCCAGTCAGTATTATTTCCTCCAAATCGACAAATTTCGAGTCGTTTGACTGGTCTATATGTTTATATGAAATTTTAGTCATGAAATAAGCCAACGAATTACACCCTTCCGTATGTACATGATATTTAGGACTGCGCTTTATAAAGAATGTATCGTCGTTGTGTTTCATAAGGGAAATGCCATACAATCATTGTTTAGAAATAATATACAAAGTTGATTTTGTACAGTACCGCACTGTTGCTTTAACGCGCGCATGGTTTCTGATATTATTTGTTAGATGGCGCGGCGAGGTGCTCTACTTTACCTCTTTTTAATTGAAAAACTGAATATACTCAAACTTAATTACGATTGCATTTTATAACAAACTATTATGCAATTTCTTGTGCATTAATTTCTAATATTCGTAGAGCTTAATTGCAAATTTGTCAGGTGGCTCTGCTATCCAATTCGATCTTTCTTTGAGTAGTGTCTCTGAAGATGCATATATAAATTTTTATTACAAAAACTACTATGTACTACAAAAATGTCAAATAGGAAGTAGCAAACATATGGAAACTATAAACTGCATGATTTTCTACTATTAATATAAACTTTACGTTAAGAATGGAATACATTAATTTGAAAGGTCATCCACAACTACATAAATTTCATTCTAAATTTGTTGAACCAGACGATTTTGTAATAGTTCTTCGACGTGCTCGACATATAAATGTTAAAATTAACAAAACCAGAAATAAAATTAGCAACGACCTTGACTCGAACAGGCATTCTTTGTCTTGGTTAATTACTCTTTACAGTTATACCTTCGAGAAACACCAACAACCGCTCAAGAAGTTACTATATAAAATATTTTTACTACCAATTTACTACTGTAACACATAGAAAAGTAAACTAGTCCAATAAAAGGGATAAAAATACACAGAAACAACTTTCATGGACTACATACCTACCTACCTACCTAACTTTAATTACATCGACTGGTTTGTACGTTATTAAGCTGAGTTGACAAACAACTCCGATTGTAAAAAAGAAAACGATGAAATAAGAGAAAAGTTATTTACTACTTCTAACAACTGACTAATTTACTTTTCCTTTCATTTTTTCCTTCGCAAGTAGAAAATAAAACGAGCACAAACACGCTATTAAATAGAGAACATCCGGAAGAATGTTAAGATATAAGTTTTAAGAAAAAATTGTAATACTTACCCAAAATGAGAGTAGCCGAAAAGACAACCACACTTACAAACATCTTGATGGTGATACTATTTCGATAGTGACTGACCGTTGACGACGTCGAGTGCTTTAACACTTACTTTCTAGTAACTTATTGCTAATGAACGTTGTTCTTTACAGTTCACCGCTGCTGGATTTTAGAGGTTTTATGCCATTCACTGCCGCTTTTTAATTAGATACACACACGCCTTCATTTTATTGTTGATATTTCAAGTTCTGTTGCCTAGTCAAATATTTAATGCTAGCTAGTTTTAGATAATGGAATCGTACAAATATTTATTAAATGTTGGTGCTTTACACGAGAGAAAGTGGGAAATCTCCACGATTGTTTAACGCTCCGTATGTTTTTGGAAGGACTTAAGTGCTTTATATTAAAAAATCTAATTATAAAAGTAGAGTATGGAGGTTCATTGAAATACTTTCACTGCTCTAATTAATCAAGCGATTGCATAATGAGCAATTTGAGTGCTTGCGTGTAAATTTTTTTCTTATTTTCTACTGTTAAATTATAATTTTTATTGCAACTTGTTTCATGTGAGAGATATTTGACACAGTTTGGGCCACTACTATCTAGGACTATTTTCAAATTCCATGAAATTATTTTAAATTAGCAAATTGTAGTAGTAGAATTTATATCAAAAACCGTTATTTGTTGTGGTCAGACGATTTTTAAAGTTTTTGTTAATAAAAATTGCAATTTTTAAAAGGGGGTTTACAAAAAAATTATTTAGAATCTCACATGTCTCTATTGTTAAATTTCATAGTAGAACTAAAAAATTTTAATTTCTTCAACTATTCCTTTGTGAAAGGGTGTTCGCCTTCAGCCCTATGTGTGCGGTAAAGGCGGACAACCATATATTGAGCGCTAAAAATTCTCTAACCAATAATCAATATTAATGAAATAAAACAAAATTCCCTATAATGGGAGAGTATTTTAACCATAACTTTTTAAGGTGTCGTTTCCGCACAAAATGAATAACATATTCTTGCTCAGGGAAAAGTTCCCTATCGAAATATATATACCACCCCTAAAAAGTGTCTTTCTAAAACAAAGTCCAACCGTCTTAGACCCTAGTATGGGCTAAATTTGAACAAAAAATTAAAAAAGTACTTTTTGTTCATCATGCTAGTAGACGATACACGTGGAAGATGCCAGGAGATATAGGAAGATATCAAATAGATTACATTATTGTTAGACAACGGTGTAGGAATCAGGTAAAAAACTGTAGAAGCTGCCCAGAAGCAGATACAGATACTGACCACAACATCGTAATTATGAAGGCCGCTCTTATATTTAAAAATTTGAAAAAAAAACGGAAAAAGGCACTTTGACTTTGGGAAACTAAAAGATAAAGATATTCAAAAAAGATTCGAAAAAAAGGTAAATGAATTATTTAAAGATGCTACGTACATTGACGTAACATAAAAAAAAAGAAAAAAAAAGAAAGAGAAAGAAAGTAAGTAAGTCCGGGCTCAGGCGGCGAGTGGGCGGGGTCTTATACCTATAAGTAGAGGAGAGCCTGGAAAAAAAACTAACAACAAAAATATATAAAAACACTCACTCATTCACACACAGAACAAAACATACAACAGAAAAGAAAGAACTTATAATTAACACCAAAATATATATACAAAAACAGTACTTCCGAAACCCAACCCCAAAAAAAGTCAATGTCCTAAATTTATAAATACATTATTACAACCCCTTAAATATTCAAAAAAATTACCCATGAAAAAAATGGCGAACTGTAGTTTTTAGGCAACTACCCCTTGACAGTAATTAGAAAAAAAAGAACCACACGCAACCCTAAACACCCCAGCTCTAGGATGTCGTAAATATACACTTAAACTAATTTTACAATTGAAATAATTCATATATACAGTAAATGCCAAAATGGTTTAATAATTTTCATATATATAAAAAAAAATCAAATTTGGAAATGTCATCTTAGAACGGTAAAATCACAGGCGTTCTTGTTCCGCGGTAAGAGGCGGATACAAAGAAAAAAAAGAAGGACTCACCCTCGAGTTCCTGACGTCGGGGGGAAGGCTGTCGCTGGTCTGCCTCAGCGAACAGGCAAGCTTACGGCCAAGCGGAGCGCATTGGACTTCGCAGTCCCCCAAAAGAAACGCAGCTCAAGGGATCAACGTGTCCCCCGCAGGAAGCTAGAATAGTTACAAACAATAAATTAATTTAATAAAGCCGAAACGTATGGTTTTATATACAAACTCCATATACTTACCACTCTAAATAATGCGTGCCGGAAATATGCATCAAGAAAACGAGCGGAGCCAAATAGAATGTGCTTTCTTGTGGCTATTCGAACAGCAAATAAATATTATAGGTGTTAGGCACCAAAGCAAGAAAATAAACCATGAAAACCCTAGTTTTATTAAAATAAATTCACCGAATTCTTTTAAAAAGGGAAAACACACTAGCATTTAAGTATTAAAATACTTGGAAAGTCGTCTATCTAATTAAGGCGTAAATTCCACGGGACGAACTTCTGAGAAAGGATATTTATCATTAATTACTATACAAATTTTAATACAGGAAAAGGTTATTTTTAATTAACGGAATTAATTTTTGTGTTGAACGCCAAATGAATTTAAGATAAAAATTATTGTACCTACACTAATTAATAATTTACGAAAATGAACGTAACAAAGATACCCGGAAAATATCTAAGGAAGTAGAAACAGAATGGAATAACATTAAATTCAGCTTTGACATGGCGGTCAGAGATATTCTGGAGTATACACAACAAGAAATTAAGAAACCACGAATAATAAAGGATATCCTGAATTTAATAGAAGACGCAAATATAAAAACAGACTAGACGAAGCAAGAAAACAAACATACAAAACCATAAAATGAAAATTATCCGCAAATGCAGAAAAGCTAAAGAGCAATGGATTGATGAACACTGCAAAGAGGTACAAACTAAGATAAGAATACGAAAGACAGATGAAGCATACAAACTCATTAATATGAATTATAGGAATTTAAAACCATATAGCAAATAAAGGGCGCGAAAGGAGACATATTATAGAAAATGTAGAGAAAGTGGTTAGATAGCAAAAAAATATAGGAAAATTATATGCAGGACAAGCACTAACAGTACTAGAACACGCATCAGACATAGACAAGGATGATTTGGGATTTTATATACTTACAGATGGGTTTGAATTAGCGTTAAAAGGTCTGAAGGATAATAAGGCACCGGGTATAGATAAGATCATTCAAAAACTCAAAAATCTTCTGGACACGCATTAACAGAACGTATTTTCCAACTTGTAAGCTACATGTATGAGAAAAGCGAAATACCCAAAGATTTCAAACGTAACACCATAGTCACTATACCAAAAAAAAGAGGCGGAGATAGATGTGAAAATTTTTAAACAATAAGTTTGACAGCTCACGTGACAAAAATATTAACTAGAATTTTACAAAGACAGATTGAAATACGACCTAAAGAAATACTAAGAGAAGATCAATTTGGGTTTAGGCGAGTTATGTATCCCCCAATTTATATATGTATTATAAAATAGAATCTAATAGGAAATTATTAGAAATCTTAAGAAATTATTAAGTCGAGTACAACAATGTAACTCAAGGATAGATATAAAAAGGTTGTTAACAGTTCATGAGAACGGATGCAATATGATGTATTCCAGACGATAGTGATACTGCAGGTGGCAGGTCACAGACGGTTAAGATGCTGTGATTACCTAAAAAGTAAAATTGTAACAATGTATTAATAAATAGAATTAAGAATAAGCAGACATGAGCTTTGCAAGTTCCAACAGAATTGTGAGGGGCAGGGACAACATAAATACTTCGGGAATCTCAAGACCAGCCAATCAGTCTGAGTATTACAGCTTTAGCATTGTTGTTTACCTAGGATACTTGCCCTAATATTAGTTCAATTAATATTTTATTTTCGATTTAGAATAAATATTAGCAAGTTGTCAAAATTCCATATTAATTTCTGTTTCAGTAAATAAAAATTGTTATGAAGAATTGGAAGCAGTTTTTAAAAACACCGCTCACAAGGCCCAAAACGTAACTGGTGCAGTTGTACGGATGTCAAAAAGTCACTGGGGAATCCAAACTCGAAAAACTGCTGGTCTGGAATTTCAAATTCTAATTTGGCAGAACCCAAACAAAGTTGGAAGAAGTACAAGCATCGATCGAATCCAGCTAAACAAACGAACTTGGAGGAGATAAAAGCATCGATCGAATCTAAACCAAACCAACGTAGACAATATACACGCATCGACCGAGTCCATGAAAGCGAAGACGAAATTAATATAAGTTCATTTTCTTAAAACCAATTGATTTTTTACAAATTTACTGATATTAGTTAGTAACAAATTTTTATTTTTATTATTTTATGTACATACAGATTTTAATTATTATTACTGCAATTTTATGCCATTTAATAAAAATAATTTGCTTATATATTAAGGGAAATTATTTTCAAAATTTATTTTGAAAAATTATTTTTACAGCAAACGAGAACTATTTTAAGAAATTGACTTCTAAAAAAGAAATCTTTTTAGAACTAAATAGTACAAACAATTATTAAACAAACCAAAACGTAACTGGTGCAACAAAAAATTAATACAAAAGCGAAAACGATTTTAAAATACCAAAAATAGAATGTAATTAACTCTACCATTTAGTACCGGAAGCTTATTTATAAAACACAACTAATTATAGAAACGATTATTAAAACTTAACCTTTATCGCACTTTATAAATTATAGAAACGCACTTTGAAATCTATTAATAAATTAAACCATTACAAATTAAAATAAAGCGTGTAAGATTAAGACCGGAAACGTCATCATTGAATGCAAAGTTATTTTAGTACGAATATATCTACACAATTACTGAATACAATTCATTCGAAAACGCACATCGCAACTGTATAAAAAGCACGTGACATTTTTTGATTAAAGATTTTAATACGAGGTAATTAAGTGTAAAGGACGCGATTTATTTAATTATCACAGACTGAAAACGAAAACCTTTCAGAAAATTATTAACTACTTCAATAAGTATAATTGCATTACGAAGATATTTGATTAAACAAAAGCATTACGCAATTTATTAAAAACCATTCCCAGAGACTGAAATTCCATTTGCAGCAAACTTAAAACTTTGTACTTTAAACAAGTTTATTGTATAAATTATAAAGGAAAGTGATGCAAATATTGTAACAACGTAATTAACTAAAAAGTTGCAACTATAAAATTGAAACATTCAAGGTAACTAGACAATATAATTACAAGGAAACATTTTACACATTTATCAATTACAACACCCACGGAGAAGAGATAATTAAAGCAGACTCAATTAATCGGCAGAACAGAAATAGAAACAAAATAAAATCATAACTGGCGCTATAAAACGTACAAAGTATAACGCAAATTATTGCAAGAATATTAATCCCACAGGAAACCGTTCAGAAAATTAAACCATAATAACTTTAATATCCGGAAAGTATAAATAAACGAATTCAAGGCTACAGCAAGCACCAAAGCATAAATCTCTCGATTCAAATTACAGCACCGTGTAACTAAGTACAAATATAAGCAACTACGATTCTTTAAATAACCCAACACACTTCAAACTGAAAATTAACAAATCAAACTAAAAAATTACAATACAAACCGCGAAATGAATCTCAATTTTTACAAAATTTGAAATTAATTAAAAGCGAAAGCAACCCTTAACAAAATGAGTTCAGATATGAAGATTTATCTCGAAACACCATCCCCACCTTTAACGGAGATCAAGCTTTGCTTGGCAATTTTATTACAGCATGTGAAATATTTTTGAAAACATTTTACAAACCCGGAGACAACGAAAGACATGTGTTACTTTTACGCCTGGTAATAAGTAAACTGACCGGACGGGCACTAACACTAATAGCTAGCCTAAATGACCTTGAAGAATGGCAGGACTTTAAACGCATACTAATCGCATATTTTGGCGACCAAATAAACATAAATGCCTCATCCGCGACCTGATAAACCTTAGGATGGAAAATAACCAATCCCCGTACCAATTCGGAATAAAATGCCAAGACGTGAGAAGTCTAATCTTAACAAAATTAAAAATCGAAGACCCGACCAAAATATCCAACATTTAGAAACAAAAATGTATGACGAAATGGCACTGGACACCTACATAAACGCATTACTAGAACGATTATTAGATAAAATAAGATTCCAACGTCCCCAAAATTTAGAAGAAGCAATAGAAGAAGAAAACGTAATGTACTACCAAAACAGCTATATCATTCTAACGTGAATAAAAGTTATTCGCCAATAAAAACTATACAAGCCGCAAGAAAAGCAATCCCTCAACAAAAATTCACACCATTCAATGCACAAATGAATCAACTGCGAATTAATAACCCAAATTTTAATAATGTGAATTTTAATAATCAATTCAAACAATTTCCAACACCAATGTTTAACTCAAATTTTACGAAACCTGCATTTTAACCAAGATTCAATTAAAATACGAACCAACAAAGACCAGCATTCAACGCGAACCTTTCTAGAAATACACCAATGACAAATAACAATAACAACCCTAACAGCTATTACAATACAACACCTATGTAGTAACAATTATAACTATTATCATTTATTTGCTTTTCCAATGAAAATTACTAGCATGTATCAAGTTATCATCCCTAAAACCAAGTTCCTTTCCTTAAACGAACAAAGATATGGTTATACAAACGAAAGATGTACCGAAGTAACATCAAATCAATATTTATGCCAATCATTAACAACAACCATTCAAGAAGACAGCCCTTGCGAAGTACAATTATTAAAATTTTCAAATCATTACGAAAACTGTGAAGCCAAACCAGTAGAAATCACCAACATGAAGATTCAAAAGGTTAAAGAAAACAAGTGGATTGCCATTTTCCCAACAGAAGTAATAGCAACCGTCTACTGCAATCAAGACGAAAACAATCTAGCACTAACTGAAAGTAAATTAATCACCTTCAAAGAAAACGGTTATTT